>CM073473.1:33102500-33145000 GCA_037074535.1 Gleditsia sinensis | reverse complement strand
AGTGTTGACTAAACTCTAAGGGGCCAAATTTCGCGAATCTGGAGTCATTTTTGTAACATATCTAATTTTATTTTTTTATTAATAAATGTACATAAATATTTAATGTAACATTCCTAATTTTGTTTCTTTTGTTAATAAAGTTACATAAATATTTAATTAAGGAAATAAAATTTATTAGACAATTTTTAGATATCTAAAGAAATATAATCCTTAGAAATTCTTCACCTTATGTGTATGCATAAAAAATGTTTCTAACATTAAGGGAATAAGTAAAGAGAGAAAACCTAATAGGAAAAATTATAAATAACATATTAAAGAGAGGCGAAATTCTTTGATAAGGAAGATATATTTTTTGTGAAGTAAAGGTCTTAAAATTTTAAGAAGATTGGACTAGGGTAATTTTCCTAATTCAAGAGTTAGAAATTTCTAAGTTTAACATCTCCACCTATAAATTGAGCTTTCACTTGTGGATACTTCATATAGCATTTTCCCACTTCACATAAATTTCTAGCAAGTCCATTGGATAGCCCAAGTAAGAAATAAAGCATAGACTTGAACTAGGATATAGAAGTTGGATCGATAGCTCAAAAATTATAAAAATGTGACTAAGCCCTCCAAGAAAGGGAGAATTTTATCCAAAGAAAAGGAAATGGATAAGAATGAGCCCAAATCCAAGGGGAAAAAATAAAATAAAATAAATCATGTGATGAAATAATAGTGTAATAAAAATAAAGATTAGGTCACATGACATTAAGACAAAAATTTAGCAAGTAGTGTGATAATATCTATATCCTACATTCATAATTTTAGTAAGTGGTATGATAATACATGGCATTAGGACAAAATATCTATATCCTACACTCATAATTTTAGCAAGTGGTATAATAATACATGGCATTAAGACCAAACTTTCTTATCCTACACAAATAATTTCAACCAAGTAAAGGAGATTCAAGGGTTAGAAACTTGCCACTTAGAAAGGCAAACCTATCATACTTGTGTGAGATAAAAGAAAAATAAAATAAATCTCTAAATTAAAGGGACCTTGTCCCTTATCTTAAGAACATTTTATCATGATTTTCAAAATACAAATCTTCTTTTGCTATGCATATCTTGACTAAGGGAGAGGAAGACAAGAACATGAGTTGTCTTTCTTCAAAAAGCAATGAAGTGCATCTTAATTGTGATAAAGTAGACCCATGATTATGAAAGAAGAACCACTTGATAGTTTATTTAAGCAAGAACCACCCTTATAACATTAGAATTTCATCCAAGTGAGGGAGAGAAAAAATAGAAGCAAGGTAGAGTGAGGAAAGGAGAGAAAGAAAGGAGGAGAAAGAAAGGAAGAAGAAAGAGAAACCCAAAAGACTAAGTATTCAAGGTAAGTTAGCTTAATCTCCACTTGAATCCATCTTTTATCTTCATCCTTGGGGTTCAAAAACTCATCCTCCTTCTCTTATTTAAGCTACTAGAAAAGCTAAGGGAAGGGAGGAATCTTGCTACCTCCTTCAAGAGGAAACAAGAAAAAGAATTCACTAAGTGAGTTAAAGAGATCTTTAGGTAGGTTTAACAATATTTTTTAGAAAAGCTTTGAAATTAGAAACATTTATATGAGATTTTGATCCTAGAAATTTGATGAAATTTACTATATTTGTTACCTTGATGATTGGCCATGGATGTTGCTTTATCATGTTACATGTTGATCTTGTATGTGATGTATGTTTGAATATTTAGGTTAGTATGGAAAATTCTACATATGCATGGCTATGGGTGGCAAAATTTTAATATTTTTATGCTTTTATTTTTTATATTTAAATGTGGTGAAAAATTGATGAAATATGAATAGATATAAATTAGGAAGAAAATAGAATAAGACATAATAAAATGATGAACTAAAACCTTAGAAAAGTTTGGTTAGGAAACTAGATTTCGGAATAACTAGGGAAGTTTCTATTTTTCAAATTCTAGAAAGAATTGGTTAGGAATTAAAAAAAATAATTAACATAAAAAATATAGCTATATGTCTCACGAAGGTTTATCGACTGGAATCACTCAATTTGGAGGTAATATGAGGTAGATATGGTCAGATTAATTAGCAGTGGTCAGAAAATGATTAACTAGGGAAGAATCTATTAGGAAAGCTTCTGTGTTTGAATTTTTGAAAAACTTATGTAGAGAATTAAAATAACTAGTTAACATAAAAAATATAGATATATGTCTCACAAAAATTTAGCCACTGAAATCTCTCAATTTAGAATTTATATGAGGCAGATATGGTCATATTAGTAAGTAGAGGTCAGAACCTACCAGAGAAGAAATAACATTTAAATTGATGGAGTAATATCACCATAATTCCTTAAGATATCGCTAAAATGTTAAACATAATAGTTTTAGATAATAGATTTATCTTTAAATAGACACTAAGATTACCTAATTCTGAGTTAAAATGAGAGAGTTATGCTCTGATTAGTGAGAGAAGATCAGTCAGAATGAAAACCTGCATTAGAAAATAACACAACATAGAGCATGACCGTGTTTCAAGGCACGACCAGGCCGTGTTCGGTGCTGGAAATGGCATTTTGAAGCCTAAAGCATGGTTGTTTTATAGGAAATGGCCAATCCGTGTTACAGGATACGTTTAGGCCATGTTGGAAGCTAGTAAACCTTATTTTCAACATTTTTCTACCCTAAATGAACCTCATTAACTATAGGATCATAATAGAAATCAAATTGAAGAAGAATGCCATATTAAATTTGTGAGAACATGTAATGGGAATGATATAAGTACAAGGAAAATGACTAGAAGCCAAGCATAAAGAAAATAAAGAGATAAAAATAATATTTAAAAAAGAAGAATAATCTTATAAATAAAAATAATAAATGACTAGTGTATGCCATTGCCATTGCCATTGCATGAACTCCTTACCATCTTAAGTGTGTAATTTTGACATGTAAATATTTTGAAGTGATATTTGAAAATGATTATGTTCATGGCATGATTGCATTTTTTCAATGATTTTTTATAATGATTATGCTTTAATGTTAAATTATGGCATATTAACATAATGAACATACTTGTTATTGAAATCATATTTTTGGATATTAATGTAAAAATAAAAGAAAAAAAATTAGACGACCACGGTCACATGGCGGTCCGTGTGGTGCACCAGTAGGAGACACCCTACCAACGGCTATGATTATGTTAATGAGAAAAGAAATTGTGCCATGTTGGACGGAGCGAAAAAAGCCCGTACCGGAGAGTAGAAAATACTCACCATGACCGGGGTTTCTTGACATGAAAATTAGTTGATAGCCATCATATGATATTTTGAAAATAGTTATTCATGCCATCCATTTCATTACTGTACGATTTTCATGTGCATAGATAAAGTGCATTCATGTGACCTATGGTAATTGCTATAGCTTATACAGATGAACATGACATAATGAGCAATATTGATGATAATTATGAATTATTGTTGAACCTACTGGGATTTAATTCTCACTATATTTCCATATCATGTTCAGAAGACTAAATATGCAGATATTTCTATGGCCAGTTTTTAGCATACGTTGGGTCGAGTTGGCTAAGATCCCGGTGAAGGTGAAACCATATGCACCCGTATCCCCAAAACTGGTCAATATGGATGAATAAGATGTGTACATATATGTGTTTTATTTTTGTACGGATATTTTTAATTAATGATGTGTATGTAAACCCAGATTTGTATCAGTATTATTACTATACTATAAACCTTAATTATACTTGGTTAATTTAATCAAATGTTATTATGAGTTAAATAGTTAGAAATAAAGAGGTAATGACTTCATGGGATTTTAAAAAAAAATTATATATATATTTGTATGTAAAAAAATGGAGTTGTTACATAATTGGTATCAGAGCAAGTCAATCCTAGATAGCAAGTGGGTGGATGGTTGTCTGAGTCGATGTTATAGTGTCTTGAGTATGTTATGGTTGTGCTGTGTAGGGGATAAGTGATTTTATATAAGTAAGAAATTACTAGTGTTTCTTATCTATATGCCAAGGTGGTGTTATGACTGCTGTTAAATATTTTTGAAACTAACTATTGGGTTTGATCACCTCAATAGCAGTATAACTTTGGTTTTGCCACAGTAGGAAATGGCACCACCGAGGAGAAATCTGACAAACAATGCAGAGGAAACCCTACACAATCTGGTCACGGGAATTCAAGACCAAGTCACGACTACCAACCAAATTTTACAATACCTTCAAAATGCTAATAACTCGAATGGTGAGAATAAAGGTAATAATCAGATGCCAGGTAATAATAATGGCATATCCGAGTTCTTAAGGATTAGACCACCTTATTTTCAAGACAACTTTGACTCGACTGTAGCTGAAAGGTGGATAAGGGAACTGAAGAAAATCTTTGAAGTGATGGGCTGTACTAAAGAGCAACAAGTTATCTTCGTTGCACATATGTTGAAAGATGAAACATAATATTGGTGGCATGGAACTAGAGAACTTTTAGCTCACCAGGGAAGGCAGATCACATAGCAGGTGTTCAAAGACACCTTTTTAGAAAAGTAGTTCCCAAGTATTGTGCGGGCAGAGAAGGAGATTAAATTTCTCCAACTTAGGCAGGGCAGCATAACTATAGACCAGTACATCGTGAGGTTTAAGGAGTTGTCTAAGTTCTCCTTTTACCTACGATTTAACCTCGACAAAGCATAGAAGGCTGTTAAGTTCGAAGCGGGATTGAATTCAGAGATAAGGAATGCTATTGTAGCTATAGAGATCATGGAGTTTATACCTCTGATAAATAAATGTAGACTCCTGGAGAAGAGCTTGAGGCCGGTGGCAGATGAGAAACAAAGATGGAACTTCTAGAAAAGGAAGAACGGGCCACAAAACTCAGGCAAAAAATGTTAGAGGAAAAAGATAAGGTACTGGTAAGAGGCCAATGACTGCAAGTCCCCGACCTTTCCAACAGAACTTTTCCACAGTCAAGTATACTAAGTGCGGACGTATGCATGGTAACTGGACATGCTACATGGGATCAGATGTTTGCTTTAATTGCGAACAGAAGGGTCATTTTACAAAGAACTGCCCATAGAATTTGGGGAGCCGGAATAGAGGCCTCAAGTGAAAGGAAGGGTTTTCACTCAAAGCAGCCAAGAGACAGCTCAATCCCCCAAAATGATCCAAGGTACATGCTATATCTATGGATTTGCTCTTATGGTGTTGTTTGACTCTGATGCTAGTCATTCATTTATATCGGAATAATGTATTAGGGAGTTTCAGTATCCTATTTCTGAAATCCCCTATGAACTATTTGTAGTAACTCCCACGGGAGAAAGGGTCTTAACTTCCTCTATATGTAAAGACTGCTAAGTCATTATTCAGGAGAAAACTTTTTCTGTAGACCTCGTCTGTCTACCTTTAAAAGGTATTGATATCATTCTAGAGTTAGACTGGATGTCTAGAAATTGGGTCTTGCTGAATTATTGCAACAAGACCGTTGAATTTCTACATCCTACCTCAAAAGAGGAAATGCAGTTATTGATGCTTAATGCCAATTAAGTCAATAGGGAGTTGAAGAATTGAGTACTTGGATACATTGTCTTGTATTTATCAAACCTATAAGTCGAACCAAAGCTTGATGAAATCCCAATAGCCAACGAGGTTCCTGAAGTATTTTCATTAGATATTTCAGGCTTACCTCCCAAGAGAAAGATAGAGTTCTCTATTGATCTCTTACCTGAGACAGGGCCTATCTCTATTGCACCTTATATAATGGCCTCGAAGGAACTACAGGAACTCAAGAAATAATTGGAGGAACTGTTAGACAAGCAATTCATTAGACCAAGTGTATTACCTTGGGGAGCTCCTATGTTGTTTGTTAAGAAGAAAGATGGAAACTTGAGACTATGCATAGCTTATAGACAGCTGAATAAGGTGACTATAGGTATCTTTCTAGGATAGATGATTTATTATATCAATTGAAGGGAGCTTCCATCTTTTCTAAAGTTGACTTGAGATCAGGATACCATCAGATTAGGATTAAAGAGGAGGATGTACCAAAACAACTTTCAGGACTAGGTATGGGCATTATGAGTTTCTTGTAATGCCCTTCGGGTTGACAAATGCACCTGTAATTTTCATGGACTACACAAATCGCATTTTTTGACCTTACGTAGATCAATTTGTGGTAGTGTTCATTGATGACATCTTGATATATTCTAAGAGTAAGAAAGAATATGAACAACATCTCCGAATCGTGCTACAAGTACTGAAAAAGAAAATTTGTATGCCAAATTGGAGAAGTGTGGATTTTGGTTGACAGAGGTAAAGTTTCTCAGACATGTCATCTCTAATAGAGGGGTAGCTATAAACCCTAGCAAGACGGAGTAGTGATTCAGTGGGAAAGACCAAAGACGGTTATAGAAGTCAGAAGTTTCTTGGGTTTGGCAGGATACTACAAGAGGTTTATACAAAACTTCTCTCGTATAGCCTTACCATTGACTAAATTGACCAGGAAGGGAAGTCCTTTCAAATGGATTGATCAATGTGAAGCTAGTTTTCAGGAGCTTGAGAAAAGATTGACTACTCCTCTTGTTTTAATTATTCTAGACCCCACAGGACATTTTAAAGTGTATAGTGACGCCTCAAAGAAATGGCTAGGGTTTGTACTGATGCAAGACAAGAAAGTAGTTGCTTACGCTTCTAGGCAACTAAGACCCCATGAAGGAAACTCTCCAACTCATGATCTTGAATTGACGGCAATGGTGTTTGCCATAAAGATTTAACGACACTATTAATACAGAGTGACATTTGAAGTATACTGTGATCACAAAAGTCTTAAGTACCTTTTTGACCAGAAGGAGTTAAATATGAGGCAACGAAGATGGGTAGAATTCTTCAATAATTACAAATTTGAGATAAAATATCATCCAGAAAAGGTGAATGTTGTAGCTGATGCCTTGAGTAGAAAATCTCTGCACATAGGTTGGATGATGGTGTATGAGATGCAGATGCTAGAAGAGTTTTGAAATTTAAAGCTGGACACTACTCTTACCCCAAAGAAGCTAATCATTAATGGGTTAAGTATCGAGTGTCACCTTAGAGCCCAAATTAAAGAAGCTCAAGGTCACGATCAATACTTACGGGATCATAATGATCAGGATATTTTTCTGTTTGGGAAGATGGAGTAATCATGCATCAATGAAGGATCTGTGTTCCTCAAGAATGAGAGTTGATGTCACATCCCTACTTTAGAAATGCGAAAATCTCTAATATCTTTGCAATCTTAATTACAATCGACCACATAATATGTCATAACAGGATAATATCATACATTTACACATTTTTAGTATAGTTAATTATACATGCCAGGTCTACACTTATCAGTTTTACAGCGGAAACAAGGATCCTACCCGTGACGTTCAGAGCAACTCTAGAGTACAAATATATTACAAGTTTACATATTGAGAGCCCAAAAACAATTTAGGCTCATCACTTAAATACGACACTCAGTCGATCAAGTAGCCGCAGGATCAAATTCTGGGTCTTTATCTGAAAAATATATCAACCACGTGTAGTGAGTTTTACAACTCAATGAGCAGATAATACATCATATAACCTCTCAGATCAACATAAGGATGTACTCTTATTTTAAAATTTATCATATTAAAATCTACCGTTCAGAAGTACATCCTTATGGGACCCGCATTTTCAAAATATTTTCAGTTCAAATTACATTCAAATATCTGTAACCACATATGATACAAATTGATCTTAAATCAAATTTGATATGAATTGAAAATAAATTCTTTTATATAATTCTCAAGTATGTCACAACTTTAAATAAACTCAATAAATAAATATGGAATGTGAGTTCATCACCCTTCTGCCTCCTTACATTACCGTAATCATAATCACAATAGGTAATAAGGAAATGTGAGTTCATCACCCTACTGCCTCCTCACATTACCACTGTTATCATCACAATAGGTAATCAGAGAATGTGAGTTCATCACCCTACTGCCTCCTCACATTACCACTGACTACAACTTCAATAGATTAACAGGGAATGTGAGTTCATCACCCTACTGCCTCCTCACATTACCACTTTCATCATCACAATAGGTAATAAGAGAATGTGAGTTCATCACCCTACTGCCTCCTCACATTACCACTGACTACAACTTCAATAGATTAACAGGGAATGTGAGTTCATCACCCTACTGCCTCCTCACATTACCACTGTCATCATCACAATAGGTAATTAGGGAATGTGAGTTCATCACCCTACTGCCTCCTCACATTACCACTAATACCACCTTCACAATACCGTTTCAAGCCATATAACCCGTCATTATTAATCAATACATATATATAAACATGTATAAAGTGCACATCCATCAAATGCAATACATAATTATCAAACAATTCGTCATGAGTTTTATGCTTGCCATACAATCATATTCGGCAACTTATCACTTTACATATCATTCAAAACAGAGCTTTTAGTCTCAGTACAAAATCTTTTATCATAAATTTTCCAATCAGAGGAATCATATAATCATGCTCATATCCGAGGCAAACATAACACTGTAAAATCAATGTCGCATCATAACATATTTTCTTTGCCATGTAATGCGAAATACATTTAAAAATCTCATGTTCAATGTGTTTCAAAATTCATTTCAAAAGTTATACTCTTCTTGAACTAAATATCATAATTCTATTATTTCAGACATTCCAAACCATTTCAGAAACATATGAAACTATAGATAACATGTAATTATACTCATTTATCAATGTAAAGTTCAAGAAGAGTAAAAACAAGCCATAAGAAGAATTATATACTCACCACTTTGAAGTACAAAGTTGGACACCCTTAAAATCCTAGTTTCTGATCCCAATTCAGCAAAATAAACCTCAAAATTGAGTCCAAAACGTTCGAAAACCTTAAAAACGACTCCGGATTTGCGAAATTTGGCCTCTAAGAGCTCAGTCAACGTAGGTCAACACTAAAGGTACTATTCACCGCCAGAAAAATACTATTCACGCCGGAAAATACTATTCACCTCCACTATTTATCGCCGAAAAATACTATTCACCATCACAAAAATTTTACCAAATCAATGAAACAAATTCATATCCTAATGTTTATCTAGTTTCTGAATCCATCTACGGAGTCAGATTTCTAATTAGAAGTCTCTAAGTAAGATTTTCAGAACTTACCTTTTACCGAGATTTTCTACTTCAGATCTACAGCGATTCAACGGTTGATTTGAAAAATTGATCGGTCAAAACTGAAGTATTCTTCGTCCTGAATCTAGTAACATCTTCAGTTTTGAGATCGGAAGCCCATAAGCACTCTAGATCGAAAGATAAAGTTGTAGGTCACTATTCATTTACTATTCACTCACTATGCATATTCTCGATTTTTCTTTCTCGAATCTGATACTCTCCCCCCCGGCTTCCGTTTTATCATTTCCTTTCTAATTTTTTTAAAATATAATAATTATTAAATAATTAATAATAGAATTTTCTTTTATATAAATTCATATAAATTCTATTTTTCATCATAAAATATCTCAAAATTTTCTAAAAATTTCCATTCTCATAAATCTTTAGTTAGACTCTTAAATCATAATTTTTCTTGATAAAAATCGTAATAAAATAAATCTCAAAATGAATATCTTTATTCATATTAAAAGAAAAATATTTTTAAAAATACAACAAAAATTCTTTATAGGCCGATATAATTATTTTAAGCTAAACAATAATTATTTTACTTAAAAGTCTTCTTACTTTTAGTAAAACATAATCATTTTTAAGCAAATAAAAATATATTTGCTAATAACAGAATACTATTATTGAAAAATAAAAATTACGCGCCAAAACGTAAATTCTCATATTCCTTTTATTATTCTTTAATTCATGTAATAAATAAATTTATTTCTACTAGTTCTTATCTCCATTTTCAAAATTCTCTCTATTATTCAAAATTTTATTTACTTTAGACTTTATTAAATTTACGGCTATTACATTCTTCCCCTTTAAAGAAATTCAGTCCCCGAATTTCATCATCGTAATGGTAGATAAACACTAACCTCATTGATCAAACAAAAGTGGGTATCTGGCGCACATTTCATCTTCTCTTTCGCATGTAGCTTCTTCATATGAGTTGTTTTTCCATATCACCTTAACCATAGGAATTTCTCTTGATCGTAACTTTTTCACTTGTCGATCAGTAATGGACATCAGCTTTTCCTCATAGGTTAAATTCTTATCCAATTGAATCTCTTGGGGTTGAATGACATGAGTAGGATCCGGTAAGTATTTCCGTAACATAGACACATGAAATACTGGATGAACATCACTCAGTTCTGGTGGCAGAGCTATGCGATATGCTACTGCACCTATTCTGTCCAATATTTCAAAAGGGCCTATTAACCGAGGGCTTAATTTTTCTTTCTTTCCAAATCTCATCACTCCTTTCATGGGTGATACTTTCAAGAACACTTGTTCACCCTCTGAAAATTCTAAATCCCTTCGCCTATTATCAGCATACGCCTTTTTTCTACTTTGTTCAAAGCTTCTTGTACAAGATCTGGCCCTATAAGTTTAGCCTCACCCACTTCGAACCATCCAATGGGGGATCTGCACCGTCTACCATACAAAGCTTCGAATGGAGCCATCTGTATACTAGTCTGGTAACTATTATTATACGCAAACTCTGCCAAAGATAAGTACATATCCCAACTTCCACCAAAATAAAAAATGCAGGCTTGGAGCATGTCTTCTAAAATCTGAATCGTACGCTCAGACTGACCATCGATTTGGGAATGAAAATCTGTGCTCAAATCCAACTTCGTTCCTAATGCCTCTTGAAAAGCTTTCCAAAATCATGCCGTGAATTGCGGCCCTCGATCAGATATAATCGATATAGGGACTCCATGTAGCCTAACTATTTCATTTAAGTAGAGCCTTGCATACTGAGCTACGTTGTAGGTTGTTTTCACAGGCAGAAAGTGTGCTGACTTCGTCATGCGGTCTATAATGACCCAGATAGAATCATTTCCTTTGGGAGTCCTTGGTAATCCTGTGATAAAATCCATAGTAATTCTCTCCCACTTCCATTCTGATATTTCTATGCACTGATGTAACCCAGCGGGTCGTTGATGTTCAGCTTTCAACTGTTGGCATGTCAGACAATGGGAAACAAACTCTGCAATATCCCTTTTCATACCATCCCACAAATACAATTCCTTCATGTCTTGATACGTCTTTGTCGTTCCTGGGTGTATGGTATATGTAGATCGATGTGCTTCCTCCAAAACTTGTTTCCTCAAATCATTAACATTTGGGACACATAATCGTCTATCGTATCTTAAAACCCCTTCAGTATCCACTGAGAATTCAGAATCCTTGCTATCCTTCAATTCACTCTTAATCTTGAGCAAATTAGCATCTTTGTCTTGATCGGCTTTGATTTGTTCAACTAAGGAAGATTGGAGCTGCACATGAGCTAATAATATTCCTGGTTCTTTTACTTTAAACGTTATCTCCTTACTTTCTAACTTATGGATTTCTTCTAATAATGGTCGTCGCATCTCTGCTATATGAGCCAAACTTCCCATGGACTTTCTGCTTAGAGCATCAGCTACTACATTTTCTTTGCCTGAATGATACAAAATCGTACAGTCATAATCTTTCAGTAGTTCCATCCATCTTCTTTGCCTCAAATTAAGATCTTTCTATTGAAAAATATACTTGAGGCTCTTGTGATCTGTATAAATCTCACAAGTTCTTCCATACAAGTAATGTCTCCAAATCTTTAAAGAAAATACTACAGCTGCCATCTCTAAATCATGGGTGGGATAATTCTGTTCATGTTTTTTCAACTGTCTGGATGTATAAGCAACTGCTCTTCCATTTTGCATTAACACACAGCCTAAGCCCACTCTAGATGCATCATAGTATACTACATAGTCTCCAGTATCCATAGGAATGGTAAGGACTGGGGCTGTAGTTAAGCACTCCTTTAATTTTTGGAAACTCTCTTCACAAGCATCAGACCACTCAAATTTTATTCCTTTCCTAGTCAACCTGGTCAAAGGAGCAGCTATCTTTGAAAAATCTTTAACAAATCTACGATAATAGCCTGCTAACCCAAGAAAACTACGAATCTCTGTAACTGTCATAGGGCGTGGCCATTGCTGCACTGCTTCTATCTTTTTGGGATCAACCTGAATACCATCTTTGGTAACCACATGCCCTAAGAATGTAACACTACTAAGCCAAAATTCACATTTTGAGAACTTAGAATATAACTGGTGTTCTCTTAGGGTTTGTAAAGCTATTCTTAAATGCCGTTCATGCTCCTCTAAACTCTTTGAATAAACTAGGATGTCATCTATAAATACAATAATAAATTGATCCAGGAAAGTTTTAAATACCCTATTCATTAAATCCATGAATGTAGCTGGGGCATTTGTTAAACCAAATGGCATTACTAAGAACTCGTAATGTCCATACTGAGTCCTAAAAGCAGTTTTCGGGATATCCTCTTTCTTTATCCTCAACTGATGATAATCAGATCTCAAATCAATTTTTGAAAAACATTGAGCACCTTGTAACTGGTCAAAAAAATCATCTATTCTGGGTAAAGGATATTTGTTCCGTATTGTCACTTTATTCAACTGCCTATAATCAATACATAAACATAAGGATCCATCCTTTTTCTTCACAAAGAGGACAGGAGCACCCCAAGGAGATGTGCCAAGTCGAATAAAACCTTTATTCAGTAAATCTTGCAGTTGCTCCTTTAATTCCTTAAGTTTTGCGGGTGCCATCCTATAAGGAGGTATGGATATTGGTTGTGTTTCGGGGAGAAAATCAATACCGAACTCAATCTCTCGGTCTGGTGGTAATCCTGGCAACTCTTCAGGAAATACATCAGGGAATTCTTTAACTACTGGAACCTGCTCTAAACTTGTATACTTCATATCAACATCCTTGACTACTGCTAAATATCCCTGCCATCCCTTTTGTAACAGTTTGTAAGCTGTCAGTGTAGATATTAAATTACTAGGCACCTCATTACGGTCTCCTTGTATTGAGAAAGAAGGTTCTCTAAGGACATTAAACTTAATTACCTTATGGCGACAGTCTAGAATGGCATGACATGATGACAACCAATCCATTCCTAGAATCACATCAAAATCTACCATATCTAGAACTTTCAAATCTACAAGAGTTTCCTTATCCTTTATCGAAATTTCACATAATCTATACACATCATTTACCAACAAGAATTCTCCCATTAGAGTAGCAACCATAAAAGAATAATACAAACTAGTGGGATCTCTACTTAATTTCTTAGGAAAGCATGGTGATATATAAGAATGTGTAGAGCCAGGATCGAACAAGACATATGCTTTATGGGAACATACTGATAATGTACCTGTCATAACTGCATTTGAAGCCTGAGTATCCTGTTGTATCAAGGCAAAAACTCGAGCTGGTTCTCGCCCTCGATTTCCTGATCATCTACCAGTACCACCACCACTACTTGCTTGGACTGAAGCTGCTCTACTCGGTCGTGCTGGCACAGATGCAGGGGGTGAAGCTGATTGCATTGATACTTGACTAAAACTTCGTAGTTGTGGGCAATTTCTCATCAAATGACCCACTTGACCACACTTATAACAGGCTCCCATTTCTCTACGACACTGTCCAGTATGAGGCCTACCGCAGAGGGGACATAAGGGAATCGATCTTGAATCTTGTTGACTCGGGGGTCTCATATCTCTTTGGAACATTCTCTGCTTATTAATGTTAACTGATAGCTGGTTAGAACTACCAGCTCCTGTTTGAGTAAAATGCTGTGGATTTTGAAATCTTGACCCACTGACAGTAGGATTATATCTAGTCTGGGCATTACTATCTCGATCTCTTTTCCTTCTCTTAAGACCTTCTATGTCGGCTTGCTCTCGTGTTTCCATCATTCTAGCACAGTTCACAGCTGCTGAATAAGTTGAAAAATGTTCTATCTGAGGACCCACCGACTTAAACAATGGGCGTATCAGTCCCAAAACAAACCTCTTAATTCTATCCTTTTTAGTAGGGACCAGATATGGTGCATATCTGGACAACCGGGTAAAACAAATGTCATATTCAGAAACTGACATGTTTGGTGTTTGTTTCAATTCCTCAAACTCTCTAGCCTTCTTGTCTCTTTCACTCGTTGGTAGAAAGCGATTCATAAATGCTTCCTTAAATTCGTCCCACTCCATTGGTGGTAAAACAACTGCCCGTCCTTGTACAAGTTTCTCAAACCAAACTTGGGCTACATCAGATAGTTGAAAAGACACCAATTCAACAGATCTTCTACTAGAGCACCCCAAGGCTCTGAAAACTTGTTCCACAGCATCAATAAATATCTGTGGGTCTTCCTGAACATCTGACCCAGAAAAAGTCGGAGGTTTTAACTTAAGGAATTACGGTAATGACACCTCAATCCCTTTAAGCTTGTCCTCTTGCTCAGCTGTTCTTCCTAGTTCTTGCACTTCAGGAGCATTTTCTGCTGGCTGGCCTTCCCTTCTACCCTATTCCACTATAAATTCAGCCAATGTTTCTAAACTTCTATGTATACCAGCAATCATATTAGCGGTTCTATCAGGTGGCTCCTTAGGGGTTTCTACTCTTTCTTCAGGAACTCTATCAGATACAAGAGTCTGTTCATCTTGTCTTGGGGTTCTCAGACCCCGTGCACGTCCTCTACCTCTACCTCTTCCTCTAGGTCGGCCTCTACCACGGCCTCTTTGTACTGGTATTGTAGATTGTGCAGACTCTTCTGTAGAGGGTGCACGATCTACAACTTCTTCTCTAGTGACTGCTCTAGTTCTTGGCGGCATCATTAACTATACAGAATAAAACACATCTTTAAGATACTATAATATGTATTCACACTTTACTCAAAGAATTTAAAGACACTTGGAATAGAAAGGAAGTGAATATCCTATAGAATCCCTCAGCAGCACCTGAAGTATAAATATGTCCGGCTCATATCGATAATGAAGGTCCTACTAAAGAATCCTTTGCTCTGATTGTCACAGGGAAACCTAATGCTCTGATACCAACTTATCACATCCCTACTTTAGAAATGCGAAAATCTCTGATATCTTTGCAATCTTAATTACAATCGACCACATAATATGTCATAACAGGATAATATCATACATTTACACATTTTCAGTATAGCTAATTATACATGCCAGGTCTACACTTATCAGTTTTACAGTGGAAACAAGGATCCTGCCCGTGACGTTCAGATCAACTCTAGAGTACAAATATATTACAAGTTTACATACTGAGAGCCCAGAAACAATTTAGGCTCATCATTTAAATACGACACCCAGTCGATCAAGTAGCCACAGGACCAAATTCTGGGTCTTTATCTGAAAAATATATCAACCACATGTAGTGAGTTTTACAACTCAGTGAGCAGATAATACCTCCTATAACCTCTCAGATCAACATAAGGATGTACTCTTATTTTAAAATTTATCATATTAAAATCTACCGTTCAGAAGTACATCCTTATGGGACCCGCATTTTTAAAATATTCTCAGTTCAAATTACATTCAAATGTCTATAACCACATATGATACAAATTAATCTTAAATCAAATTTGATATGCATTAAAAATCAATTCTTTTATATAATGCTCAAGTATGTCACAACTTTAAATAAACTCAGTAAATAAACATGGAATGTGAGTTCATCACCCTTCTGCCTCCTCACATTACCGTAATCATAATCACAATAGGTAATCAGAAAATGTGAGTTCATCACGCTACTGTCTCCTCACATTACCACTGTCATCATCACAAACACTATTCACTGTCACTATTTATCGCCAGAAAACACTATTCACCGTCAGAAAAATTTTACCAAATCAATGAAACAAATTCATATCCTAATATTTATCTAGTTTCTGAATCCATCTACGGAGTCAGATTTCTAATTAGAAGTTTCTAAGTAAGATTTTCAGAACTTACCTTTTACCGATATTTTCTACTTCAAATCTACGGCGATTCAACGGTTGATTTGAAAAATTGATCGGTCAAAACTGAAGTATTCTTCGTCCTGAATCTAGTAACACCTTCAGTTTTGAGATCGGAGGCCCATAAGCACTCTAGATCGAAAGATAAAGTTGTAGGTCACTATTCATTTACTATTCACTCACTATGCATATTCTCGATTTTTCTTTCTCGAATCTGATACTCTCCCCCCCAGCTTCCATTTTATCATTTCCTTTCTAATTTTTTTAAAATATAATAATTATTAAATAATTACTAATATAATTTTATTTTATATAAATTCATATAAATTCTATTTTTCATCATAAAATATCCCAAAATTTTTTAAAAATTTCCATTCTCATAAATCTTTAGTTAAACTCTTAAATCATAATTTTTCTTGATAAAAATCGTAATAAAATAAATCTCAAAATGAATATCTTTATTCATATTAAAAGAAAAATATTTCTAAAAATACAACAAAAATTCTTTATAGGCTGATATAATTATTTTAAGCTAAACAATAATTATTTTACTTAAAAGTCTTCTTACTTTTAGCAAAACATAATCATTTTTAAGCAAATAAAAATATATTTGCTAATAACATAATACTATTATTGAAAAATAAAAATTACGCGCCAAAACGTAAATTCTCATATTCCTTTTATTATTCTTTAATTTATGTGATAAATAAATTTATTTCTACCGGTTCTTATCTCCATTTTCAAAATTCTCTCTATTATTCAAAATTTTATTTACTTTAGACTTTATTAAATTTACGGCTATTACAGTTGAGGAGTAAGATCCTGCAGGAAGCACATCAGAGT
Source organism: Gleditsia sinensis (assembly GCA_037074535.1). Classification (NCBI taxonomy): domain Eukaryota; kingdom Viridiplantae; phylum Streptophyta; class Magnoliopsida; order Fabales; family Fabaceae; genus Gleditsia; species Gleditsia sinensis. The sequence goes on along the minus strand of CM073473.1, from coordinate 33,128,090 downwards.
AAATACTCAATCCATCCTGGATCTACGAAAATGTACCAGGACTTAAAGAGGATGTATTGGTGGCTAGAGATGAAAAAGGACATTGCTGTGTTTGTGGCAAAATGTCTAATTTGTCAGAAGGTGAAGGTAGAGTATCAAAAGTTAGCATGATTTTTACAACCTCTTGAGATACCTAAATGAAAATGGGACAATATTTCGATGGACTTTGTCGTGGGTTTACCTAAGACTTCAGTTGGACATAACTCTATCCGAGTAATAGTTGACAGATTAACCAAATCTGCTCACTTTTTGCCCATAAAGATTAACTATTCACTGGACAAATTGGCCCAGATGTACATTCAGGAAATAGTTAGACTACATGTAATTCCCTTAAATATTGTTTCTAAGAGAGATCCGAGGTTCACATTGAGATTTTGAGAAGCGTTACAAGAGGCTTTTGGAACCTAGTTGCGATTCAGTACTGCCTACCATCCTAATACTGACGGGTAGATAGAACAGACCATTCAAACTTTAGAAGATATGTTAACGGCCTGTGTGATAGAGCAAGGTAAAGGAAGGGATAAGTACCTACCTTTAGTGGAGTTTGCTTATAATAATAGTTATCACTTCAATATTAAGATGGCCCCCTACAAAACATTATACAGTAAGAAGTGTCGATCTCCACTATGTTGGTTTGAGATAAGAGAAAAGAACTTGCTGGGTTCTGATCTAGTTCAATAAACCATTGAACAAATTAGGATGATACGAGCCAAAATACTTATAGCTCAGAGTTGACAAAAGAGTTACTATGATAAGAGACATAGACCTCTGGAGTTTGAGGAAAGAGACCATGTATTTCTGAAACTTTCCCCGACTACTGGAGTTGGTAGGTCTCTCAAAATCAAAAAGATAAGTCTGTGATTTTTAGGACCCTACCAAATTATGAAGAAAGTGAGGATGTCAGTATATCAAGTTGCCCTCCCACCTAATTTGTCCAACCTGCATAATGTTTTCCATGTATCACAGCTGCGGAAGTATCTTCCAGATTCCTCACATGTAATATGGGATGAACCAATGAACCAATCCAAATAAAGGAGAACATGACATACCAGCTAGTACCAGCATCCATATTGGACACCGACGTGAAGCAATTGAGAAATAGAACCATTCCCCTGGTTAAGGTGTTATGGGAATGTTTAACTCTGGAAGAAGCAACTTGGGAGTTGGAAGAAGTCATGAGGAAGAAATATCTGTAATTGTTCTTATTAGGTAATTTCTGAAATTTTGAAGACAAAATTTCTTATAGGGGGAGAGAAATGTAACATCCCTAATTTCGTTTCTTTTATTAATAAAGGTACATAAATATTTAATGTAACATCTCTAATTTTGTTTCTTTTATTAATAATGGTACATAAATATTTAATTAAGGAAATAAAATTTATTAGACAATTTTTAGATATCTAAGGAAATATAATCCTTAGAAATTCTTCACCTTATGTGTATGCATAGAAAATGTTTCAAACATTAAGGGAATAAGTAAAGAGAGAAAATCTAATATGAAAAATTAGAAATAACATACTAATGAGAGGCATAATTCTTTGGTAAGGAAGATAATTTTTTGTGTGAAGTAAGTAAAGTAAAGATCTTAAACTTTTAAGAAGATTAGATTAGGATAATTTTCTTAATTCAAGAGTTAGAAATTTCTCAGTTTAACATCTAATAAAGGGAAAATTTGAGTACTTAATGGCTATATTTTATCCCATAATTTAAAGTAAACTTGTGATTATTCCTCTGCTTTTGGTTATACTTTGCTCTGAATACTACTTTGAGTTGTTTTATGCTTGTAGGTGAGCAAAAGAGGCCAAGAAACAAGGTAAAACACTCATGAGAGGAGCCACATGGACTTAGAACATGCTGAGCAGGAAGCAAGGAGGCAGCCTTGAAGAAATTGACAAATTTTGAGCCTGGCAGCTTGAAGCACAGCCAGGCTGTGCTTGGTGTGTATGAAGAACAGCCAAGCTGTGCTTTGTGCGAGAAGTAGAAAATTTGCTAGATTTTCAGCCCGAAGCACGGTCAGGCCGTGTCATAAAGCATGGCCATGCCTCGTGTTCGTACACCACGTGATTTTTAGGGTTTTGAGCAGCCAAGAGCATCCAGACTCATACAGACTATCTTTTACTCAGTTTTAGGCTTAGGAAACACCATTAGATTAGGTTTAGAGTAGGATTAGTGTTTACTTTCATGTTCTTAGGTTAGATTTGAGATTTATTGAGCATTTTATCTCTATTACATTCTGCAAACCAAGTTATATATTTCTATTATGCACTTATCTCTACTTCTACTCCTTTCTTTTAGATTGTATTGAACTTTAATGGTTTACTTAATGAATATAATTTTGGTTTTTGATTTTATTATGCTTGAGTAGATTTGATCTAGGGTTTTGGTAAACCCACTTACGGTATGATGATACTGAACTATTAAATTGAATTATGGAACCCTAATTGTATTATCCATAGTTAATTAGGATTGACTATTATGCATTGATCATATAAGTTGATGAATGTTTGGCCAACGTTTTATTACGTCTTAGGATATTAATTGATAAACTGAAAGGTGAAAATTAATACCGAAACCTAATAGTTAATTATGGATATCTTAATCACGAAAGTAGTTTAAGGTTATCTAGGAATGAATCAATTAGTGGGCACGAGAAAACCGATTAATTGTATTCCATGGTTGGCATAGAACTTAATGGACCTAGGTTAAACTAAGAACCACGAAAGTAGGCAATTGGATTAATCTAGGTATGATTAGTAATGCTTGAAAGAGGTTTCTAGTTAATTAAAACTAAACCATCTCCAATTACCTAGACAATTGCAATTAGAGGTACATGTTGAATGTTGAATATCATAAGTGTGGTGAACCCTAACCCTAGGCTTTTATTAATTAGATTACTTATTAGTTTAATTATGACAAACTTTCTATCGTATTACATCGATTTAGATAGTATATTTCGTAAAGTCTAGTAATTGATAATTGTTCTCTGTGGGATACAACCCGTATTCTCCAGACTAACTATAACTACGTCGTGCGCTTGCGGTTATTTATGAAACAGACACAATAAGTTTTTGGCGCCGTTGCCGAGGAACAATAGTCAATATTAGATACTTTGCAAAATAGTTTGACTAGATCCTTTTTCTTTTTATTTTGGAGGGTCACCTACCGAAGACCCTAATCTCCACTTATCAGTATTTTTAGAATATTGTGATACTTTAAAGCTGAATGGAGTATCATCTGATGCCATTAGATTGAGACTGTTCCCATTCTCTCTGAGGGAAAAAGGCCATGCATGGTTACATTCTCTTCCATCATGGTCAATAACTACATGGCAACAAATTTCTCAAGCTTTCTTGGCCAAATACTTCCCACCAAGTAAGACAGCCTACCTTAGAAATCAAATAACTACTTTTGCACAAAAAGATGGGGAGTCACTATATGAAGCTTAGGAGAGATTTAAAGAGCTCCTCAGAATATGCCCACACCATGGATTGGAGAAGTGGCTCATAGTCTATACATTCTATAATGAACTAATCTACAGCACTCGTATGTCTATGGATGCTGCAGCTGGATGAGCTTTGATGAATAAAATGGTAGATGAGGCATATGAGCTGATTGAAGATATGGCTCAAAATCATTACTCATGGTCTAGTGAGAGGCAGCCAAGAAAACCATCGGGTATGTATGAAGTTGATGCATTTAATCATCTAACTTCTAAAGTTGATGCTCTATTTCAGAAATTAGATAAGTTAAGCATCAATGCTGATGGTTCCCCTTCTTCATCTTCATCATGTGAGATTTGTGGAAGTGTTGGTCACATGGCCAATGAATGCCAGCTTAAGAACTCTGCACCTCAGGATTGTGAGCATGTAAGTTTTGTGAATGACCAAAGAAACAATCCCTTCAACAACACCTACAATCTAGGCTAGAGAAATCACCCAAATCTCTCATACAAGCCTAATGTGAATCAGCCTCAGAATAATTTTAAACAACCTCCAAGATTTTAGAATCAGAGGCCATTCAATCCTCCTTCATAGCCTAAGTCAAATTTGGAGGCTCTAATGGAAAATTTCATCACCACACAGAGTAAACAAAATGATGAATTCAGAGCCCAAAACCACTCCATGAATGAGGCCATAAAGGACTTGACCTCTAAGGTAGCTCACTTGCTACCCATAGTAAGATGCTAGAAACTCAGATAGCACAGCAAGATGCTAGGAACTTTGGCAGACTTCTAGGTCAAACTGAGAACCCTAGGGAGCACTGTAATGCCATTACCTTGAGAAGTGGTAAACAAATGGCTGAACTTGAGAGAAGTGGCGAGGAAAAAGAAAACGAACCTTAGGCTGTATCTGAGAAGGGAGGAGAAGAGGAACTATAAGAAGAGGAAAAGAAGGAAGAAGAGCCAAAATATGTGGCTCTAACACCGTATAAGCCACCAATTCCTTTTCCTCAAAGGTTGGTTAAGGCTAAGTTAGAGAAGCAATTTGGGAGGTTTCTAGATATTTTGAAGAAGTTGAACATTAACATTCCATTCTTAGAAGCCATCTATCAAATGCCTTCATATGCGAAGTTTCTGAAGGAAATCCTCTCAAACAAGAGGAAAATTGAAGAGCATGTTGTTGTGGCATTGACAGAGGGATCAAGTGCATTAATCCAAAATAAGCTACCACAAAAGCTTAAAGATCCCGGAAGTTTTTCCATACCTTGTTCCATTGGTGACATAAAGATTGATAAAACCCTATGTGATCTTGGAGCAAGTGTAAGTCTCATGCCTCTTTCAATGTGCAAGAAGTTTCAAATGGGTGACTTAAAGCCTACCACCCTTTCTCTTCAATTGGCTGACTGATCCATCAAGCATCCGGTAGGTATATTAGAGGATGTTCCTCTAAAGGTAGGTAAATTTTTCATACCGGTTGATTTTGTTATTTTAAAGATGGAGGAAGATGATAAAATCTCCATTATTCTTGGAAGGCCTTTTCTAGCTACAACTGATGCCAATATAAATGTAAGTGGTGCGCACTGTCGCAGGCACGCCCAAATTAAAACCTTACCTCAACACTAACCTGTAGTAGTGGGAGTAAGGGTCGATCCCACAGAGACTGGAATTACCTTATGTGATTCAGAAAGGGGGGATTGATAGTCGCAATTAAAATTAAGTAAACAATAGCAAAAATAATTGAGAGAAAGTGATTAATGAGAAAAGCGTTGGTTTCGGTCGATATTCACCATCAAGGGATTGCATTGATCATTGACAAAATTATCAATCTTAAACCAAATATCTATCATTGGGATTCTATCCCAGTTCCTCCTTAAGCCTAGTAAATTAATGACAATCGCACTAATTATACTCTAATTAACGAGCAATCCTTTAGCACATCGGTAAAGCATAACTTATTAACTGCATGAAGAACAAGAGAAACTAATAGAGCTAAACGAATACAAGCACATCGGTTATATTCAATTTAGTTGATATTCATCATAGGGTTAACGATTTATAATCCAAAATCCTTAATCCTATTTGCTTCACGAATCAAGTAATAAAAGCTTTGTTCAAAACCTAATTCAGCAGCTACACATACAATATACTAGTAGGCCTCCTAGCAATCACAAGCATAATATTAAGAAAATAAGAACAGATGAATAAAAAATACCCGGTTAAGATTGAATGCAATGAAATCAAATCCGTATCTCACAATGACATCAAATCCCTTGAGGTTTCAATCTCCCTCAACCAACTAAAGAAAATTAGCCGCGTAGGGCCATAGAAAACTAAACTAAAAGTAAAGAAAAGAGTTGAGAACTTGAATGAATTCTTTGCTGAATGAATAGATACCTTCTCTGCTTACTTTCCTTCTTTTTTATAGATTAAACCCTCCTAGTCGAAGTAGGAAAGTTTTTAGGTCAAATCTCCATCAATTAGGCTTCAAATCAGGCGAAAAAACTCTAAAATCGCGACTTCTGGAGCGGCGGCGACCCGGCGCATAAGTTCAGCGCCACGGCTCTACGAAGCTTCATCCACGGGGTGCCGCGGCGCACCCATGCAGCGCCGCGGCTCTCGTGGTTCTGGGGCAAGGGCGCCGCGGCGCCAATAACCAGAGCCGCGGCGCTACGAGACATCCATGACGGGCCGCCGCGGCGCTGTATTGTGAGCGCTGCGGCGCCTAGAAAACGCCGGATTTTGCGAAAGTGCCGAACACGAAAGTTGTAGCTCTATGTTTCTTCTTTCCATAGCCGCTGGAATCAGCTCAATCGGAGCTCAAATGAGTGAGATATGCTTCTATTAGTGACAAAAGGTCAGAAATCAGCATTTTTCATGATTTTCTTCTCTTTTTCTTCCATTTTCTTCTTCCTTTGTTCCTACAACACAAAACACAAAACTAAGCTAATTCCTAATTATATTTTACTTAAATCAAACAAAAGGTAAGCATAAAGGTATTAAAATCATGCTTAATTAAGATCACATCAAATACCCCCACACTCAACCTTTTGCTTGTCCTCAAGCAAAATAATCCCTAAAGATAAAAACAAAAATCAATATATGTAGTAAGTGTTAGGCTTACCAAACTTTATGCCTCATATCATAAAAATATGTTCGAGAAAAATTTCGAAAGATCATAATCATACACAAAATTAACCCAAATGTAATTCATTATTTTATCCTCTTGAATCCCAAGTGTGTGTGTGTTTTGAGCCATTAAATTTCCTTTTACCCAGATGAGTTTATATATCCCAAAATTTTGGTTGTAGATCTCTAAGTAGTTTAGGATTTCCATATGCTTATTCTTCATGCCACTCTCCACTAATGTAGGCCAAAACTACTTCTAGGATCAATAGGACTTTAATTAGCTTGTAATGTGGCCAGGATATAAGGTGGGATAAAGGATACAAATGTAGGCTCAATCACCCAACACCACATGACTAAATATGATCTATTGAGCTTTTTCAAGTTTGGAGGACTTTCCCCCACATTCATTTTCTTACTTCAATTGAGTTTGATCCATCATTTTCCTTGATTCTCAAAATATATATTTTTTTTCCACAACCTATGCTTTTATTCTCTTTGAAATTTTCTTTTCTTCCTTTTTCATAATTCTCTCTTTTTTTTCTTTGCATAATTCTTTTCTTTTTCTTGCTCCACCCTTCCATCCTTTTTTTCAATTTAAGCTCTACAAAACAAGTATTCAGAAAAATAATCATGGAGTGAGTGAATAGGATCAAAAATAAGGATATTCATACAAAATTTGGCTTTCGGCTCATTTGTGATTTTAGAAGAAAAAGTTCATTAAGCTCAAAATAGAGGAACTAAGGATATTTCATTGTGTAGGTTAGGCTAGAAAGGCTCAATCTATCCAATAATGCCTAAATCATCTCCTAAATAATAGTATTAACCTAGGATTTCGCCTCAAGCAGCATTCAAATAAGTTCTAGAATCCTGTTGAGATCATTACATATTTTTGAATTATATAAACCTTTTCTAAGTAAAAGATAAATCGAATGCCCAAATTTATTGTGCAAAATATTTCAGGATTCTAAATTCAAAAGTAATAAATTGCAAAAGGGATAAAATCGCATACAACCATGAAGTTTCTACATTTTTCAAGAGCTAAAAAAAATGGATAGTCATATCATTGGCTGTTGGTTGTGCCTAACATCCTAAAACATAAATTGAATACTCACACAATCACTCAACTTGCTAAAAGCAATAAAAGTGCATAAATAGTGAAAAACAGAAAATTGATGCTCATAATACGGTCACAATGATTCAGACAAATAAACTTCCACCCCCACACTCAAACTTTACATTGTCCTCAATGTAAAAGAAAGATAAGAATTAAGGAAAGATAGAGAAAAAAAAATGAGTTAAGTGAACTTCCCTGAATTTGTTTGGAGTGGAATGCGCATGTTGCATTACTGGACCATGAATATCTCTGATTCCCACTTTTCTTTTTCTTTTTATGTTGGGTTGCCTCCCAATAAGCGCCTTTGTTTAACGTCGTTGGCTCGACTCAAGGCTCCTTATGTCATTCAAGGAGGATCCTTGATGTCAACTTTGAATTGGCTTGCCTTTGAATGTACAGAATTCTGAGGTTCAGCTGCATTATGAAGAGGGAAGTTAGCATTAGTCAAAGATTTAATTAAATGAGAACTCAACTTACCTGGAAATAACCGATGTCTTGAGTAGCTTTTGGCATCTAATTTAATTTCATCCTTTTGAGATTCTACCAAAGCATGCGATAACTTTCCTCTATCTTTGAGTAGGGCATATTTATCTGAGGTTATAACTGCGGGTGGTTCTCCACTGTATATGCCCTTTAAATGGCTAGGGAGGCTCTTTAAGCCTAGGTCAGAATACTGCAAAATAGAAGGTACAGGCATCTTATTAGAAATTGATAACAATATAGAAAAATCCTTACCTGTTTGCTGCACTTCTGGTGCTTCCTCTCCTACTATAACATTCTCATCGAATTTGACGTTTAGGGTACATTCCATAACCTCTTTCCTAGTAGGCTTACTAGTGTCAACTTCCAAGTCATCTTTTTCATTTAGTGCAGAATTTTCTTCCTTTTGCATTAACGATGCTGGGGCTAGACTTTCAATTTCTGAATTTTGAGACTCTAGCCTGCTGACTGTTGTTGCTAATTGCCCAATTTGATTTGTTAAGCTTTCAATGCTGGCCCTTACCTCTTGTTGAAATTGATGAGTACTTTGTGTAAGAGATTTAACAATATCTTCTAAAGGAGTACTTACCTGAAAATCCTGAGATGTATTCTGTCTAGGATAATAAGCCTGTTGAGTATGCTGAAAATTTGCAAAATTTTGTTCTGCAAGATTATTTTGTGCATTCTCATACCTGAAGTTGAGATGATCCTTCCATCCAGTATTGTACATGTTTGAATAAGAATCATACCTCACTTGTTGTGGTTCATGGAAATCATTAACCATATTTACCTGCTCAAATGACTCATCATAGAAAGTTGGGTACCCAAAAGAAGGATGCCCTATGGCTGAATAATTTCCATAGCACTTCTCTCTTTGCATATTTTCTACACGTTGACGAACAAGAGAAGTTAAATTTGCAAGTTGCTCTTCAAGGGAAGAACTACATACCTCACCAGCATATCTTAATGGAGAGCCCAGCCTAGTGCCAAATTGTTGAAAATTGGCTGCCATATTCAAAGTTATGAACAAAAAGAAAAGAAAAGAAAAATCACAAAAGGTAAATAGACACAGTCCCCGGCAACGGCGCCAAAATTTGGTGCGCACTGTCGCAGGCACGCCCAAATTAAAACCTTACCTCAACACTAACCTGTAGTAGTGGGAGTAAGGGTCAATCCCACAGAGACTGGAATTACCTTATGTGATTCAGAAAGGGGGGATTGATAGTCGCAATTAAAATTAAGTAAACAATAGCAAAAATAATTGAGAGAAAGTGATTAATGAGAAAAGCGTTGGTTTCGGTCGATATTCACCATCAAGGGATTGCATTGATCATTGACAAAATTATCAATCTTAAACCAAATATCTATCATTGAGATTCTATCCCAGTTCCTCCTTAAGCCTAGTAAATTAATGACAATCGCACTAATTATACTCTAATTAACGAGCAATCCTTTAGCACATCGGTAAAGCATAACTTATTAACCGCATGAAGAACAAGAGAAACTAATAGAGCTAAACGAATACAAGCACATCGGTTATATTCAATTTAGTTGATATTCATCATAGGGTTAACGATTTATAATCCAAAATCCTTAATCCTATTTGCTTCACGAATCAAGTAATAAAAGCTTTGTTCAAAACCTAATTCAGCAGCTACACATACAATATACTAGTAGGCCTCCTAGCAATCACAAGCATAATATTAAGAAAATAAGAACAGATGAATAAACAATACCCGGTTAAGATTGAATGCAATGAAATCAAATCCGTATCTCACAATGACATCAAATCCCTTGAGGTTTCAATCTCCCTCAACCAACTAAAGAAAATTAGCCGCGCAGGGCCATAGAAAACTAAACTAAAAGTAAAGAAAAGAGTTGAGAACTTGAATGAATTCTTTGCTAAATGAATAGATACCTTCTCTGCTTACTTTCCTTCTTTTTTATAGATTAAACCCTCCTAGTCGAAGTAGGAAAGTTTTTAGGTCAAATCTCCATCAATTAGGCTTCAAATCAGGCGAAAAAACTCTAAAATCGCGACTTCCGGAGCGGCGGCGCCGCGGTGTATAAGTTCAGCGCCACGGCTCTACGAAGCTTCATCCACGGGGTGCCACGGCGCACCCATGCAGTGCCGCGGCGCTCGTGGTTCTGGGGCAAGGGCGCCGCGGCGCCAATAACCAGAGCCGCGGCGCTACGAGACATCCATGACGGGCCTCCGCGGCGCTGTATTGTGAGCGCCGCGGCGCCTAGAAAACGCCGGATTTTGCGAAAGTGCTGAACACGAAAGTTGTAGCTCTATGTTTTGTCTTTCCATAGCCGCTGGAATCAGCTCAATCTGAGCTAAAATGAGTGAGATATGCTTCTATTAGTGACAAAAGGTCAGAAATCAGCATTTTTCATGATTTTCTTCTCTTTTTCTTCCATTTTCTTCTTGCTTTGTTCCTACAACACAAAACACAAAACTAAGCTAATTCCTAATTATATTTTACTTAAATCAAACAAAAGGTAAGCATAAAGGTATTAAAATCATGCTTAATTAAGATCACATCAGTAAGAGATGGAAAGTTTTCTTTGAATGTAGGGGATGAAAAAGTTGAATTTAATTTGAATAATACTATAAACCCTCCTTCTCTAAATGTATCTTGTTGTATGATTGGTTTACTTAAACTAAAAATAGATGATTATATCATGAATTTTCCTCCTTTTAACCCACTTGAATTATGCTCTGTGGACAGTTCTTGTGTTTATATTAAACAAGGGGTAGAAAACCAAGAAATTGAGGAGGAAGTGAAAGATACAAAGGGAGAACCTAAGCCGCCTCCTCTTAACTTGGATGGAGGAAAGGAAGAAAGTATTGAGCCAAAACGAACTTTGAAGGCCATTGGACAAAGCCTTAAGTATCATACTAAGAGGCAATGCATTAAAAAGAAAGTCATTCAAACTCTCTTCAAGCCTCCTTGAGTGGAAAGTATGAAAAAGAGTCAAGCTAATGACTTTAAACAAGCGTTTTGTGGGAGGCAACACACAATTTAATTATTAAGTTTCTTTTTACTTAGTTTCATTGTTTTTGGTTTAGTTTTAATCTTTAATTTAGTTAATTTCTTAGGTTAGGAGTTTAATGAGTGTTTCCATATGATTTTTAAGCAAATTTCCATGTGCTCAAGGCTATATAAAAGGATGGAAATTAAAGGAAATTAAAGAGGATTAAAAACTGTAGCAAATTTCGAAGAAAACTGAAGTCCAGCACCAAACACGGGTTACCCATGTCTTGCACCACGCCCATGCTTCAAGCACGAGCAAAAATTTGCAAAATTTGGAGTTCTCAATTTTAAGCACGGGCAGGCCATGTCACAAGACACGGCTGTGCCCCAAGCCCAGAAGTAGAACTTCCTCCCCGTGCCAGAAAACACGGGCAAAATTCCTGGGAATTTTGGATTCCAGCATGAAGCATGGCCAGGCCATGTCTCCCACCATGACCGTGCTTTAAGTTTTAGACAAGCACTTCCTTCCTGTGTTTCTAAACACGGGGCTGTCTCCAGGGAATTTAAGTATTCCAGCCCGAAGCACGGGTGGGCTGTGCTTCGGGCCCAAGTCATTTTTTCTTCTAATTTTTCATCCTTTTTCTCCCCGTGTTCATTCCATGCTTCGTGTTTCTTCTCCCTATGTTCATTCTTCCCTTGCATTCACACACTCCCATTTCCTTCTTCCCACCAATTTCCATATAAATCCCCTGTAAAATCCACCCATTCCCACCTCCTTCTCTAAGCTCCTATCCCCTTCTTCCCTCCAGCCTCTACCCCAACCCATGCCCTAACCACAAAAATCCCCCAATCCTATACCCGAACCCAAATCACTCTCCCTAATCCCTCTCCCTCTCGGCTCATCTTCATCCCAAATCCCAGCTTTCCCAAACCCAGAAGTTCCTCACCTGACCAGTCCCGTAGCGTATTCCCCTGCACCCAGTGAATCCCTTTGCAACCCAAATCCTAGCCAACCTGTGCCCATCCCTGTGCCCAAGCCCTTCTTCCGTACAAACTCCCCTTCCCTCAGAAATTCCCGCACTCTCTCCTACCTCTCTTCCATCTTCCTTCCACTCCCTCTCCTAGTAACCCAAAGCTCCCATCCACACTCACACACCCAGAAAATCCTAGCCATCTCGTGCCCTCCATCCCTGCACCTAAATCCAAAGTTCAACCAACTCCCTTTTTCCTACACCAGCAGCACGAAGCCCTCAAATCCATACTCCACTGCAACACCTCATACTGCATTGCATTGCTAGATGCTCTTTGTTGCATCTCCAACAAACCTCCATCCAGGTATTTTTTTGATTTCATGCCTTTTGTTTAAATATCTAGATTGGACTTTTTGAATTGGTGATTGCACTAGTTTAAATTTTTGAATTGGTCTGGTTTGGCTTTCTACAATTGAGCTTTAATCTGTTGGATTTGCTGCATTGAAATTTTTTGGTCTTCACTTATCTTGAATTAAGAATATTTGTTGCCAAATTTCTGCCCTTAAATAGATACGTAATGCTGGATAGTTCTACCTGATTACATAGGTTTTCATGTTGATCTTTGCTGATTCATAATCTGTCTGATTTGGAACTGAAAAAAAAACTCTTCAGGAATTTTATTGAATTGAAATTTTTCAATATTCAATATTTCTTAAGGATTTTACATTGCTCTGAATATTTCCTTGAATATTGATTGGATTTAGCTATATCAGAGCCTATATATTGTGTTATTAAATTACTCATCTTCCATTATCTGGTTTGCATGTGGTAGAATTTCTTGAATTCTCATACTAACTCTTGCAAGTGGATTGACCATATTGTTTTGATTTGATTCCACTTGCACAAGAGCATTGTTTAGAACATATTGAATATCTGATAGAATTCTGCTAGCCTGCATTATTTTGAATTTGAAATTGGCAATTGATCTATCCTTTGATTTCTTTCACATTGCCAGCCCAAGATTGATTTGGCAATTAAATAGCATACTTATCTAGCTGCATTAGTGTGATAATTGGATTTTAGTCCTACTTATCCCACTCCCCCTTTGAATTTATAAATAGCAGGGTAAATCTCATTGAAAATAAACACTTTGCATGCTGAAAAATGATTTACCTTATATTTTCCATTTGTCTTGAACTGAATTGAAAATTTCATACTCCTTAATTTTGAGACTTATTGACCATGCTTTGAGCTCCAATTTCAAATTACTACACTGCCTAAATCTAACCTACCTGTTGCTGATAAAAGCATGGTACAATTGGCACTTTAGCTAGAATCCACCTCTATCTCTTTTAGAAGACCATTAAGCAAGTAAGTTACTTCTCCATTTGTTTGTACTTTCAATTATTATTGACATTGAGGACAATGTCAAGTTTAAGCATGTGAGAGTATATTTAGGCTCGTGGTTTTCTCTGATTGAATTTTTTAGTTATTATTGGCTAAATATCTTATGTTGCATTGCAAAATCACATAGTTTGCTGCTTCAGAGATAGATTGATGTAATATAGGTTGATTTTAGCCTATGAATATGTGATGCACAATAGGTACTTATCATTTTAGTCTCTCTCTTCTAGCATTAAACCTTTAATTTTTTTGAAAAATATATCTCCTATTGTGCTGTAAACTGTATGCCTTCTCTGATTTTAACACTATGAGAGTGTGAAGGAAGGAAGAGGTGAAAAATGAGGGAATATAAAACCCAAATTTTTTTCACTCTGACTACCCTTTCAAGGCACCAAAAAGGCCTTAGTATGAGTACCAAGATGCCTTCACTCTAGTGAGATGGAGCATAAAATGTACTCACTGCATATTTATATAAAAAAATGAATTAATGAAAAAGAGAAAAGAAATAAAAAGAAAGTGAGAAATAAAAGAATTGGAGTGATAAAATAATTGAAAATAGAAATAAGGGTAAAGCAATCTAGGGAGATCTAAAGGATGACATGACCTACTTGAGTGTCTGAAAATCAATTTGATGCATACAACCAATGGTAACAATAGAAGCAGATATATAATTGGAGAATTTTGGTTTAGTCTTAAAAGAACAGAGACTATATGATAAATGTCTATTCATATATCTATTGTGTGCACACCGATTGAGTGAAAAATTACCTGCATTGCACTTTTCTATCCTCTAAAATTTGAATGCATTTTCCCCCTTCTTACTAATATGACATGTTATTTGCTTGAGGACGAGCAAAGGTTTAAGCATGAGGGAGTTGATAAAGGGGAAATTTGAGTACTTAATGGCTATATTTTATCCCTTAATTTAAAGTAAACTTGTGATTATTCCCCTGCTTTTGGTTATGCTTTGCTCTGGATATTGCTTTGGCCATTTTTATGCTTGTAGGTGAGCAAAAGAGGCCAAGAAGCAAGGGAAAACACTAATGAAAGGAGCCATATGGACTTGGAACATGCTGAGAAGGAAACCTTGAAGAAATTGACAAATTCTAATCCTGGAAGCTTGAAGCATGGCCAGGCCGTGCTTGTTATGCATGAAGCACAACTAGGCCATGCTCTGTGCGAGAAGTAGAAAATTTCCCAGATTTTTAACCCGAAGCACAGCCAGGTTGTGTCATGAAGCATGACCGTGCTTCCTGTCTGTACACCACGTGATTTTTAGGATTTTGAGCAGCCAAAAGCATCCAGACTCATACAGACTATCTTTTACTCAGTTTTAGGCTTAAGAAACACCATTAGATTAGGTTTAGAGTATGATTAATGTTTACTTTCATGTTCTTAGGTTATATTTAAGATTTATTGAGCATTATATCTCTATTACATTCTGCAAACTAGGTTATATTTTTCTATTCTGTACTTATCTCTATTTCTACTCCTTTCATTTAGATTGTATTGAACTTTAATGGCTTACTTAATGAATATGATTTTGGTTTCTGATTTTATTATGCTTGAGTAGATTTGATCTAGGGTTTAGGTAAACCCACTTACGGTATGATGATGCTAAACTATTGAATTGAATTGTGGAACCCTAATTGTATTATCCATAGTTAATTAGGATTAACTATTATGCATTGATCATATGAGTTGATGAATATCTGGCCAATGTTTTATCACGTCTTAGGATATTAATTGATGAGCTGAAAGATGAAAATTAATATCGAAACCTAATAGTTAATTAGGGATATCTTAATCACAAAAGTAGTTTAAGGTTCTCTAAGAATAAATCAATTAGTGGGCATAAGAAAATCGATTAATTGTATTTCATGGTTGGCATAGAACTTAATGGACCTAGGTTAAACTAAGAACCACGAAAGTAGGCAATTGGATTAGCCTAGGTACGATTAGTAATGCTTGAAAGAGGTTGCTAGTTAATTAAGGCTAAACCATCCCCAATTACCAAGATAATTGCAATTAGAGGTACATGTTGAATGTTGAATATCATAAGTGTGGTGAACCCTTTCCCTAGGCTTTTATTAATTAGATTACTTATTAGTTTAATTGTGACAAACTTTCTATCGCATTACATCGATTTAAATAGCATACTTCGTAAAGTCTAGTAATTGATAATTGTTCTCTGTGGGATATGACCTGTACTCGCCGGACTAGCTACAGCTACGCTGTGCGCTTGTGGTTATTTATAAAATAGACACAACAACATCTACACCCATAAATTGGGCTTCCACCTATGAACACTTCATATGGACTTTTCCCACTTCACATAAGTTTCTAGCAAGCCCATTGGATATACCAAGTAAGAAATAAAATATAGACTTGGACTAGGATATAGAAGTTGGACCGATAGCCCAAAAATTATGAAAATGTGACCAGGCCCTCCAAGAAAGGTAGAATTTTATCCAAAGAAAAGGAAAAGGGTAAGAATGAGTCCAAATCCAAGAGAGAAAAATAAAATAAAATAAATCATGTGATGAAATAATAGTGTAATAATAATAAAGATTAGGTCACATGACATTAAGACAAAAATTCAGCAAGTGGTGTGATAATATCTATATCCTACATTCATAATTTTAGCAAGTGGTGATAATACAAGGCATTAGGACAAAATATCTATATCCTACACTCATAATTTTAGCCAGTGGTATAATAATACATGGCATTAGGACAAAACATTCTTAACCTACACAAATAATTCCAGCTAACCAAGGGAGATTCAAGGGCTAGAAACTTGTCACTTAGAAAGGAAAACCTATCATACTTATGTGAGACAAAAGAAAAAGAAAAAGAATCCCTAAATCAAAGGGACCTTGTCCCTTATCTTAAGAACATTTTATTATGATTTTCAAAATACAAATATTCTTTTGCTATGCATATCTTGACTAAGGGAGAGGAAGATAAGAACATGAGTTGTCTTTCCTCAAAAAGCAACTAAGTGCATCCTAATTATGATAAGGTAGACCCATGATTATGAAAAAAGCACCACTTAACAGTTTATTTAAGCAAAAACCACCCCTATAACATTAGAATTTCGTCCAAGTGAGGTAAAGAAAAAATAGAAGCAAGGTAAAGTAAGGAAAGGAAAGAAAGAGATGAGGAGAGAGGAAGGAAGAAGAAAGAGAAGCCTAGAAGACTAAGTATTCAAGGTAAGTTAGTTTAATCTCCACTTGAATCCATCTTTTATCTTCATTCTTAGGGTTCAAAAACTCACCCTCCTTCTCTTATTTAAGCTGCTAGAAAAGCTAAGGGAAGGCAGGAATCTTGCTACTTTCTTTAAAAGGAAACAAGAAAAAGAATTCACTAAGTGAGCTAGGGAGATCTTTAGGTAGGTTTAACAATAATTTTTTAGAAAAGCTTTGAAATTAAAAATATTTATATGGGATTTTGATCCTAGAACTTTGATGAAATTTACTATATTTTTTACCTTGATGATTGGCCATGGATGTTGCTTTATCATGTTATATGTTGATCTTGCATGTGATGTATGTTTGAATGCTTAGGTTGGTATGGAATGTTCTGCATAGGTATGGCTATGGGTGATAAAATTTTAAGATTTTTATACTTCTATTTTGTATATTTAAATGTGGTGAAAAATTGATGGAATATGAATAGATGTAAATTAGGAAGAAAATGGAAAAGGACATAATAAAATAATGAACTAAAACTTTAGAAAAGGTTTGGTTAGGAAACTGGATTTCGGAGTAATTAGGGAAGCTTCTAGTTTTCAAATTTTTGGAAGCATTGGTTAGGAATGAAAAGAAATGATTAACATAAAAATATAGATATATGTCTCGTGGAGTTTTAGCCACTGGAATCACTCAATTTGGAGTCCATATGAGGTAGATATGGTTAGATTAATTAACAGTGGTCAGAAAATGATTAACTAGGGAAAAATCTGTTACGAAAGCTTATGTGTTTGAATTTTTGGAAAACTTATGTAGAGAATTAAAATAACTAGTTAACATAAAAAAATATAGATATATGTCTCACGGAATATTAGCCACTGGAATCACTCTATTTGGAATTCATATGAGGGAGATATAGTTATATTAGTAAGTAGAGGTCAGAACCTACCTGAGAAGAAATAACATTTACATTGATGGAGTAATATCACCAAGATTCCTTAAGATTTCGCTAAAATGTTTAACATAATAGTTTTAGATAATAGTTTTATCTTTAAATAGACACCAAGATCACCTAATTTTGAGTTAAAATGAAGGCGTTATGCTCTGATTAGTAAGAGAAGGTCAGGTAGGACGAAAACTTGCATCAAGGAATAACACAACATAGAGTATGGCCATGTTTCAAGGCACAGCCAGGCCGTGTTCATTATTGGAAATGGCATTTTGAAGCGTAACACATGGCTGTTTTATAGGAAATGGCCAAGTCGTGTTACAGGATACATTTAGGCCGTGTTGGAAGCTGGTAAAACTTATTTTCAACATTTTTATGCCCTAAATGAACCTCATTAACTATAGAATAATAATAGAAATTAAATTGAAGAAGAATTCCGTATTAAATTTGTGAGAACATGTAATGGGAATGATATAAGTAAGAGAAAAGTGACTAAAGGCCAAGCATAAAGAAAATGAAGAGATAAAAATAATATTTAAAAA
Source organism: Gleditsia sinensis (assembly GCA_037074535.1). Lineage (NCBI taxonomy): Eukaryota > Viridiplantae > Streptophyta > Magnoliopsida > Fabales > Fabaceae > Gleditsia > Gleditsia sinensis. Next base: position 33,109,851 of record CM073473.1, on the reverse strand, counting down.
AGAAGAATCTTATAAATAAAAAAAAATGACTAGTGTATGCCATAGCCATTGTCATTGCATGAACTCCTTACCATATTAAGTGTGTAATTTTGACATGTAAATATTTTGAAGTGATATTTGAAAATGATTATGTTCATGGATGATTGCAATTTTCCAATGATTTTTTTATCATGATTATGCTTTGATGTTAAATTATGGCATATTAGCATAATGAACATACTTGTTTTTGAAATCATATTTTTGGCTATTAATGTAAAAATAAAAGAAAAGAAAATAGAAGAGCATGGTCACAAGGCGGTTCGTGTGGTGCACCAGTAAGGGACACCCTACCAACAGCTATGATTATGTTAATGAGAAAGAAATTTGTGCCATATCGGATGGAGCGAGAAAAACCCATACCGGTGAGTAAAAAGTACTCACCCTAACAGGGGTTGCTTGACATAAAAATTAGTTAATAACCATCATATGATATTTTGAAAATAGTTATTCATGCCATCCATGTCATTAATGTACAATTTTCATATGCATAGATAAAGTGCATTCATGTGTCCTAAGGTAATTGTTGTAGCTTATACAGATAAACATGACATGACGAGCTATATTGATGATAATTATGAATTATTGTTGAACCTACTAGGATTTAATGCTCATTATATTTCCATATCATGTTCAGAAGACTAAATATGCAGATATTTTCTATGGCTGGCTTTTAGCGTACGTTGGGTCGAGTTGGCTAAGATCTCGGTGAAGGTGCAACCACCCGCACCCGTATCCCCAGAACTGGTCAATAGGGATGAATAAGATGTGTACATATATGTGTTTTATTTTTGTACGGATGTTTTTAATTAATGATGTGTATGTGAACCCAAATTTGTATTAGTATTATTGCTATACTATAAACCTTAATTATGCTTGGTTAATTTAATCGAATGTTATTATGAGTTAAATAGTTAGAAATAAAGAGGTAATAACTTCATGGGATTTGAAAAAAATAATTATATATCTATTTGTATGTAAAAAAATGGAGTAGTTACAATTTCTAAGGTTTTTGTACTCTCCAGACTCATTTTTTGGGTCTATTTGGTTAGATTTTGGGGTTGTCCAACTTGGAACCCTAACTTTGTGAGTGGATAATACTTTCTATTATCTATTTTACATTTTTCTTATACTTTGATTGTGATATTGGTGCAGCATATGATTTTATTACTACATTTTCAGCTCTTGAAAATTTATGAATGATTATCTTTACTTATTGGATATTATGCCTCTCAAATATGGCTTTATGAAAATTGTACATGTTCACATGTCATGAATTTAGAACCTCTGGAATATATGTTGCATATATACATTTCACTACTTGAGAATGATGATTCAGGGGTATTTGGAATTGATAACCCATATGGAAATTTTTATAGAAATTGTGGAAAATGAAATGAACATGGAAAGTATTCTTATTTGAAAAGTTCATTGTTTTATGCAATTATTTTATGGAGTAATTCTATTAGAAATATTGTTTGCTAACAGTAGGTGATGTTATCCCTGGTGCACCTTGACACCTCAGTTAGCAGGGGTGGTGCTAACCTCGTGTGACGGCCAACACGCGAGAGTCATGTGTTATTTAGGGAGAGCGGGATGTCTCCTATATATGTTATTGATGATATGTGATTTTTCCTCCCTTATTATGTGCTTGGGAAGTACCCATATTAGAGTCCCTTTGTGTGTCCTCTTGAACAATGGTGGGGCAAACCTTAGTTGGGATGCTGAGTTTATGCAAATCCTACACTGAGAAAGTACAAAAAGGGTTGATCTCTGATATGGCGGTTCTGATATAAAATCCTCCTAAAGCATGTGAAATATTTTATTGCATAACAATATTGTTCTATAATCAAGCTACACTATATTTGGTGTAGAATATTTGACTATCATTTGAAATAAAGATATTTGAAATACGGGTCCCATATAGATGTACTTCCGAACTGTAATTTTCTATGTGATAAATTTTAAAACATGAGTTCATCCATGTGCTAACTTAAGAGGTTATAGGAGGTCTTAAACAACATGTTCAACTACAAGGAAGTATGGTTGATAATATAGTTTTACCAACTCTAAGGGAGTATGGTTAGTAATAATAGTATCCAAGTGGACCCTAAGAAAGTAGAAGCAGTACAACAATGGCATGTTCTACTACAATTATAGATGAAGATCCAAGTCCAACTTGTGCTTTCCACAGTTGTCTGTTTTCCGATCTATTTGAGCCATAGTTGGATAAGGTACATGAACATATGCTTGTAAAGCATTAATCAACTCCTCAGCATTTGAAGCTAAGATGAGAATTCGTCATGCTGAGTGTGAGATGAACCTTTGTTCCACAGCTTGATCAAGAAAAGACAATAAACCATCAAAGAAATGGTTAACATTTAACAAACTTATTGGTTTGTGATGGATATTCAGTTGTGCCTAGGAGACTACCTGGAAAATCTGTTCTAAAGTACTAAAACTCCTTGGTAAGGCAATGAAGGCATCAACATTGCTCATCATTCTAGCCATGCACTCATGCATGGAAGCTACCCTAAATTCTTCCCCAATTGTCTTCCCTATGATGTTTGATGCAATTAGAGCTGTAGGAATAATACCTAGAACTTGGCATCCTCCTACATGTGCAGCTATAGACACACACCCAATTAACCCATGGTTACCTCCACCATACACTAAATGAAGTTTTCTTCTTGCCAGCACCATACTCAAATTTTGTGCTACTTTCATATACTCCCCATCTTTTCCAAGACTAGAACCACAAAGACACAAATATTTCGAAATTGACAGAATGCGGTTCCCTCCATAGCTGCACATACCTTAACTTTGAGTATAAAAGTAAAAATACTAACGTGTGCATTTATAGAACTCAGAGAAGGGCATACTTACAATAGCTATGCGAATAGGCTGGAAATAATTAGAACAGCTATGTGAGTGATTGGTGGATATCAGCTAAATTGAAGGTGAAAATTTCAAAAATGATGGCAAGCATGTATGTACAATAGTTGTGATCATGGTTCATATTAAGCACATAAAGATAATAAGAATAAGATATCACCAAAAATTTGTATTTTCCTTGTTGTCTTTGATGAAGCATTGATGTCTTGATTCTTGTAGGAAAGTTGTAGGTGATAGGCGTAATTGTAAAAGAAAAAGAGTGAAAATGCAAACAAATTAATTGTTGAAGAGGGACAATCAAATGGTTTATTTTGTTTTCCTAATATTCTTGCCAGTCAACTATCGGTATTATCAAGTCGACTAGCTATTTTGAGAATTTTGAATTTGAACTGATTTATTTTAAAGTTGATTGATTACATCTATTTTGAAGCAATCAACTGCATCCTACCAGTTAACTATGTATTCTTTGTTTTTCACTGACTTTAATAAGTTTAGAAATGTTTCTTTTCCACCGAATATCAACAGCTTTAAAATAGATTTTGGCACATATATGCAAAATTTGCGGCCATCGATTTTTGCCGCAATAACAGTTAGATTTTGTTTATAGATTTTCAAGAATTACGGCCACTGATTTTAATTTTCTTTCAATACTTTGTCCAATTTTTTGACTTTCTATTTTGGCACTATTCTTTATTATGCTTTTCGTCTGTTCTACTGCATTCTCCCTTATTAATGTTTGGCATTAAATGCAAAGTTCTTTTCCCTCATTACAAGAAAAGTTAATTTTTTTCTTTGAAACTCAGCTATTACGATGTCCAAGTGGTTAGTAGGTTAAAGTATGGAGATTTTGAAAGAATTTATCTAACAAAGAACATATTTAAAAAAAATCTTTATATCAAGTATGTATAACTGTGTAAGTTGGCAGATTATGTGCAAATTAGAAAGAATGAGTTTACAATATATACTGATTGAGTATTAAGGTATGAAGAACACTTAAGTTTACGTAATGTGGTTGAGAAAGGAAAGGAGAATAATTTGAGAACCATGTTTGAAAATAATATAAAGTGATCAAGACATTTGTGTTAAGAGTTTATACTATACTAAGTTGAGTCTAGTATCTAGGATGTAAATTATGTTGAGATTAGAAATTCACATGTGAATAATTGTTGAGAAAGGAGATTTCAGAAGAAGCCATAGATTGTGAATATGGATAACCCAAGGCAATAAGGATATACTAAAATATGAAAGAATTGTATTAGTATAATAGTAAAAAGAAGATACAAGTGAAATATTTTTCATTGTTCAATATGTCAACAAGTAAGAATTGAATCTATTGTTTTAGGAGAGTTATTCAGGAAACCTAAAGATCTTTGTTAGATTATAGTATAGCTGATAGTAAATCTAAATGATGTGTTTATACATTAGAAATTGTACTTTAGGTATCTTTATATAATTTTGGTGAAATTTTGGAGAAAATTATTTATCCTTAGTTGAACTTGCCCCTATCAGTAATTATTAGGCCAACATACAAATGACACCATTTGAGGTTTAACATGAATATCGTAGGTCTCTTAATAGGTGAATGAGTTAAGTAAAGTTAAACTTTTGGAATCTAATTTGTAATAACATACAATAGATAGAATATGACTAAAGTAAATTGATGATATTAGTTTAGAGAGCAAGATTCAAGCATGTCTTCGAGTTTAGAGGGAGATCCCTTAGCAGAATTTGCCTATAATAAAGTGTTATTAGATGACTTAAAGCCTTATGTACGTATACACAGATACACACATACATACATACATGTACTTACATCCATACATACATACATACATACATATATGTTGTATGTATGTATGTATGTGTATATATATATATATATATATATATATATATATATATATATATATGTATGTATGTATGTATGTATGTATGTATGTGTATATATATATGTACGTATGTACACACAAATATATATATATATATATATTTGTGTGTACATACGTACATATATATATACACATACATACATACATACAACATATATGTATGTATGTATGTATGTATGGATGTAAGTACATGTATGTATGTATGTGTGTATCTGTGTATGTATGTATGTAACAACTTTTTTATTATTATTTATTATTATACAAAATAGAGATCACATACACGTCATTAATCAAAATGTAAATACAACATTTCAAACACATAAATATTTATTCTGGTTGACCAATTCCGGATATACAGGTGTGGGTGGTTGCACCTTCATCGGGATCTGAGTCAACTCGCCCATAAACATTTTATTTTGGATCTGCCTATCATAGAGTAACTCGATCCAACGTGCACTAAAAGCCATAGCCATAGAAAAATCTGCATAACTAATTTTCTGAACATGACATGGAAATATAGTGAGATTTAAATCTCAGTAATTTCAACAATAAATCATCATCAATATAGTTCATCACGTCATGTTCATCTGTATAAACTATAGTAAATATCTTTGGTCACATGAATGTACTTTATCTATGTGCATGAGAATCGTATAGTAATGACATGTATGGCAAGATTGACTAATTTTAGAAGATCATATGATGACTATCAATTTATTCTTATATCAAGTTACCTCGGTCAGGGTGAGTATTTTCTACTCTCCGGTACGGGATTTTCTCCCTTCGTCCAACATGGCACACTTTATCTTTCTTTTCTCATAATCATAACTGTTGGTAGGGCTTCCCCTACTGGTGCACCACACGGATCGTCATGTGACTGTACTTATTTCTTTTCTGTCACGTCCCTACTTTAGGAACGCAAATACCTTTAATATCCGATAAAATTTTTATTACACATATGCAAATGATCTCACGATAACACATATCCAAGTATTATTCAACGTTTACAAGTTTACAAAACTAATAATTATACATGCCAAGTCTATATACATCAAGTTTACAGCGGAAACAAGAATCCTGCCTGTGACTTTCAGAGCAACACTAGAGTACAAATATATTACAATATAGTACACTGAGAGCCTAGAAACAAGTTAGGCTCACCACTGAAGCACGACACCTAGTCGGTCAAGTAGCCGCGGGACCAAATTCTGGGTCTTTATCTGAAAAATATATCAACCACGTGTAGTGAGTTTTACAACTCAGTGAGCAGATAACACCTCCTATGACTTCTCAGGTCAACATAAGGATGTACTCATATAGTAAAACTTATCATATCAAAATCTACCGTTCAGAAGTACATCCTTATGGGACCCGCATTTTCAAAATATTCTCAGTTCAAATCACACTTAAATAGCTGTAACCATATATGATACAAATAAATCTTAAATCAATTTTGATATGCATTAAAAATCAAATCTTTTCAATAAATAAACATGGAATGTGAGTTCATCACCCTTCTGCCTCCTCACAATTCCATAGTCACAATCACAGTAGGTAATCAGGGAATGTGAGTACATCACCCAACTGCCTCCTCACAATACTACTGACTACAACTTCAATAGATCAACAGGGAATGTGAGTACATCACCCAACTGCCTCCTCACATTACCACTGTCATCATCACAATAAATAATCAGGGAATGTGAGTACATCACCCAACTGCCTCCTCACAATACCACTGACTACAACTTCAATCAACAGGGAATGTGAGTACATCACCCAACTGCCTCCCCACATTCCCACTAATATCACCTTCACATTACCGTCTCAAGCCATATAACCAACAATGTTCATCAATTTATATATAAATATATTCATGTAGAAAAGCGACAGAGCTTTCAATCTCAGTATAAATTCTTTTATAATAAATTTTTCAATAAGAGGAATCATATAATTATGCCCATAACCGAGGCAAACATAATACTATAAAATCAATGTCACATGCATAACATATTTTCTTTGCCATGTCATGCGAAATACATGAAAAATCATATGTTCAATGTGTTTCAAAATTTATTGCAAAATCAAACTCTTCTTGAACTACATATCATATTCCAAATATTTCAGACATTTCCAAACCATTTCAAGAACATATGGAAGTATAAATAACATGTAATTATACTCAATTATCAATGTAAAGTTCAAGAAGAGTTAAAAACAAGCCATAGAAAGAATCATCTACTCACCACTTTGAAGTACAAAGTTGGACACCCTTAAAATCCTATCTTTCTAATCCGAATTCAGCAAAATAAACCCCAAAATCGAGTCCGGAACATCTGAAAACCTTAAAAATGACTCCGAATTTGTGAAATTTGGCCTCCGGGAGCTCGGTCAACGCAGGTCAACGCAAGGAGGTCCGGCTGTCACGCGCTACACGCACCGCCCAAGGAGCTGCGCGTGGGCTTCACTCGCCGAGAGAGATGCGGCGCATGGGGGCGCGTGCAGTGGTGGATCGGGCTGAAATTTGAGAT